>OZ020518.1:11160089-11190804 GCA_963971425.1 Bryoerythrophyllum caledonicum | reverse complement strand
ACGTTTCACCATAACGATGGACAACTGAAGCCCATAGGTATACCTTTTGTTTGCCTCCATACTTTGTCACCAAGGCTGACGAAGCAATTAAGCACAAGCCGTTTGTGGAGTTTCAAAAGTCTGGCTTGTGGCATGTGAATCCATATACCAGATCACGGTTTGGTGGTAGCCCATCTAACCATTATTGGGGTCTCGTCTGATGCAATTTTGATCCAAAGTGAGTTCACAGCCTTAGGGTGTGATGAGTTGGCTTCTTTGAAGCCGATACAGATAATGGAGGTAATAGCGTCAAGAAGGTTGTGAGGTCCTTCGAGCCGGATGGATTTGAAGCATTTAGTAACGTCTGCAACGAAGACGTCATTGACGTGCTCAGGAAGGTTTAGCGATACGTGTAAAATTGAGTCCACCATCCAAAACAACGATGTTTTGGTTTTGAGAAAAGATTGAAAGCTGGAGACTTTCTTTTTTGCCTATGCTCGAAACTGATCTAGAACTGCCATGGTAGCTAGAGTTAAGAGAGTGGCAATATTTGTATACACAATTTGGAAAGCGCTTGTTATCCATCGATACGTATGCTTGTGCTGTTTGAATGATGCCATTAGAAATGAAAGTTTTGCAAACTGAGGAGGAGCCTTAGGCAAGAGCTGGAGGATGTCAGCTTTTAACACTGTCAAAGACTGCGGTGTTTAATACCGATAGTTTATTGCTCATGCACGGAGTGAAATCCGCACTCATGAGTCTCTGGAGCGCCTGGAGGCAGATGTGCTTCATACAAATAAAACAAGGATTGCTACAGGCTTTGTAAAGCCCGGAAATGAAAAAGTGTGATAACAGCCAATTTAGCTCTTTAGACACAGCTTTTATATCAAATAGTGGTAGGTTGGAGCACTTGAATCCAAAACGATTAGATCTGGAGGTTGATCTGAGTTTTTCAAAGCACACGCTTCAAAAATATTGTATTGCCACCTCCAGGTCTAAGCCAAAAGCTTGTAGTTTAAGTATATGGTATAACCTCACAAACGCGTTGGTTGTTATATCGACGGCTTGTCGGCAATCCGTGAATGCAAGAGGAATATGGTTCAAGCCCATTTTCACAGCAGCACGTAGTTTGGGATGCTGAATAATATTCAGATCCATTGTTCGAACATGGGGGGCAGATTTCATGAAATCTGATTATTCGTATGTGGTAAGAGGATCAATAAAATTACGAAACCGAGCTATAGATGAACACATGCAAGAAGCTTCTGGATCCAAAAAAAATATAAACGAAAAATGCTTGAAGACATCCGATGGCTTGTACTGTACATCCTATAGCTCAAATTGCTTTTGTATGACCACGAAAAAGCAATGAGATCAAGGGAAACCTGCTCTTCGAGTCCAAAGTTGAAGAGAATGTCCTCGAAAATTTGCCGGAGGTTGAGCCACTCCAGTGCACGGCTGCAGTACAACACTGGACGGTACTGAATGTGTTCAGTATCTATGAGTCGGTGGAGGAGAATGCGGCCATAAGGGTCCTTAGTCAGTATCCAAATAGGAGGATCTGTGCACGTACGGGGATTGATTTAGAAGCCAACGTTGTCCCAGTCCAAGAAACATCCTTTGAGAGGTGCACGGTTGGGACGAGAACCAAGGCGAGACGTTGAGGTTTCAGTGAAGCGCTGGTGAGCAGGCAATGGATTACGGAGCTGTGAGCATGGTTTGGTGTGGGACTCCGTTCCCACATGGTGCCGGAAGTTAACCTTAAATTCCGGCCAAAACAAAAAAATTAGTTAACTGGTTACGATAGTTCGTGCTGAAATACAGCCTATAGTTTTCATGTAAGAATAAAGTTGGATGGACCTGACTTCAAACCCTAATTGAGCCTAAAGTTGCTATAAGCGGAGCCGGAGTAGTTACCGGAATTCCGGGTCAGTCAGTTATCAGGAACCGTCAGCCGGAGATGTCACCATCAACTGTCATCATGAGCCGTACTAACGGCTAGACTACAAATGGCTGGGGTTCGGTGGGAGACTCTTTCTTTTCACTTCGCCTTTGCGTGTCGAGGTTTTTGCTCCAGCTCTCTCTCTTTCTTTCTCTCTCTTTTTCTCTCACTGTTACGATTTTCCGAACCGCATGCCGTTAGGGTTTGAAGCTTAGACGGTTAGAATGGACGTGCGTCCGTTAGGGAGGGTTTTTGTGAGGTTGGTGCGTGCAGGGACAACCTTGAGAGACTGTGAGGTAATAGGGAGGCCTCATGAAGTCGGTACCGATGGCGAAGAAGAAGAAGACGGATAGAGATGGGCGCGGCTGGAGAGACGAAGAGCCGGCAATTGTGCTCCCCCCCTTGACCCGCGTTATTCCGGACATCCGAGACGACCAAATTGAGTATAACCTGCTGAAGGCGAGCCTGAAGACAATGGGGTGCGAGAGTTTGCTCAAAGTTGCCTAGGGCATCCGGGAGGAGGTCTACGTCCGGGAACTTGTAGGCACCCCGGACAAGAAGTTCAAGGGGTTGATGAGAGCCCATCCGGAACTCTGGGGAGTTATGGAATGGTCTTAGGTGTACGACTTCCGGGCCGGCCGCACCAAGGTGGTGGAACGGCGGGACGAGTTCCTGACGGACGAATTCGAGGGACCAACGGACCCAAAGGATGGCTACAACCTGCAAGACCTTCGACACCAAGACGCCAAGCTGGTGTTAGGGTTTTTAAACCCTATTTTCCATCGGGAAAACCCGAGACGAGTGGTGGCAAAGTGGGCCTGCACTTTCCTCGGAGCGCTCCGGGAGAAGATAGTCGTAGACTGGGGGACGCTCATGACCGAGATGATCAACCGTCTCGTGGCCAATCTCCAGAAGGTGAAGAAATCGGCAACATCCTTGCCTCATATGTGATGCACCTCTACTGTCACCACCAGCAGCTAACTCCGGCGGAGGTTAGGTAGTACGACGAGATTCTCAACTTCCAGAAATATGGAGGGGACGAGTCGGAGGAGGAAGAATCGGAAGGGAAAGAGCCTGTGCCGGAAGCAACAACCACAGGCACTCCGGAAGGCCAGAGGGCTCCAAAGAGACCTCGAGGGAAGGGGCCCGAGCCGGAGAGTCCGGACATCCGCAGCTCCTCCGCGTCGTCCGGAGAAGACGAGTCCGGACCCTCAGCGGAGACCAGCCCGAAGAGGAGGAAGGTCGACAAGAAGGACTCCAAGGGTCAGCTCAAACAAATGGACGAGCTCACCCACAAGATTGGGTGGAGAGTTGGTCTCCTTAAGGAGACCAACTACGTCATCACCACCAGTGTAGACCAGATCTTCCGGAGTCAGGACGTCGACCAGCTGGAGGATGCTATCAACAGGGTGGAGGAACTCCGGAGCAGGGAGACGGACACGAAGGTGCTGCATATCCAAATCTCCTCCATGTACAAGGCCACCACGGAGATGGAGAAGAAGGTAAAGCACTACCTTCAAGAGGCAGCTCTGGCATTGACGGCCCGAAAACTGGCTGAGGCAAAGGCCAATGCTTCCGTAGCTGCCTTGATAGAGGTCCAAACGGCCTTGGAATTCCCGGTTGACGTGATCAACCGAAGCCGGCTCTTCACCGAACTGGTGGAGAAGAAGGAGAAGGTCACCAACATCATCCGGTTGCTCCTAGATCAAGCGGAGAAGATGGGGCGGACCTGGGAGCAGATGAAGCTGCTGGTCGACAACATCACCCAGGTGCTTCCGGAAGACCCAGCAGCACGTGGATCGGAAGGCACCACGACCCCAACACAAACTACGGCCTCTCCGGAACCACCGACCAAGACAACTCCAGCTCCGAGCATCTCAGCGAATCCGGAGTCTCTCGACACTCCGTCACCTCAGATACTAACGGAGGGTATCTTACCTCCCAATCCGAGTACGAGTGAGATCCTACAGAAGCTTCCGGATCTACTGTCGCCACCCAACATGCGTCTGCCAGATCCTCCAGCGGAAGGCGACCTTCCGACACCACCAAAATCCGTGTCCCGGAGATTGGCGCGTGGGCCAAGGAGTCCTTCCGGAAGCTACAAAGACTTGGTCCGGGAGACCAGGTCAATTTCCGAGATGGAACCACTAGTACCTCCGGTCCCGGAAGGATCACCGTAACAGCCGCCTCCACCGCCGGACTCCAGGACTCCGGTGGCTGGTGTTTCTCTAGCGACCGAACTATCAACCCGGAAGACCAACCTTTCGCCTGCAACGTCGAAGAAGGCGAAGGGCAAGCAGCACGCTCCGTTGGAGATCTCCCCCTCCCGCAGGAGTGGGAGAAACCGGGGACCAGGTGCTCTGACTTAGATTAGTTAGGTTAATATGTCTTTTTTTGTTTGGTTTTAGATTCCGGATCAGCAGCAATTAACGATGGGGCTCCAAGTGCACCCGGCTGCTGACGGAATCGACTGCCGGTTTTGTAATTAGAGTAGGAATTCCGGAGACGGAACTGTTCCGAGATTTTAGGATTTGAGATCCGATCTGGAACTTTTCCGGTTTTCTCGGATCTTCTAGATAAGATCTACCGGACTTCCCGGAGGATAGCTAGGAAGAAAGCTAAGTTTAGAAGGAACTTAGTTAGTACTTAGTAGTGAGGTTTTGTGCAAAAACCTTTCATCTTGTCTTTCGCATTTGGTAAATATACAACACGCCTTCGTATTAGACTTGCTCTCTTGTACTCTTGGTGTGAGGTGTATACTTTGTGAGTAGCGGATCCATTCCAGTGGAAGAGGTTGTGTCAGTATTTTTCCGGAGTGTGGTGATAGTTAGTTCGTTCAGAGAGAAACCGGTCAAGGTCCGTGTCAAGAGATCGCCTAGGAGAGCTGGCAGCTATTGCAGAGGTGTGCCTGGTAGACTCCAAGGTCCGGAAGTAGCCAGGAGGGGAGGGGACAAACTGTAGAGGTGTTCTTGGTAGTCTCTAGGAAACGGAGAAATCTGTGTTAATCTAGATTCCGGTCAAAGCCGGAGTTTTCCCCCAAGATAGGAAAAAGCCCGATGCGTAGGTCTAGACAGAACACTCTGTCGAGATAGTACCATCACCCCCTGAGGATCACAATTGTGCTCACTGGAATGTCGTTGTAGTCTGGACTTGACTTTGTGTGACCGCATTCGGAAGGCCTTCCGGATGTCGTGAGGGTCTAAGTCTAGCAACAACAACCAACTCATCAGGTTAGCAAAGTAGGAGAGTGGTGTTCGGTCACTATAAGTTCCGGACAGTGGGTGCCTAGACAATGGGTGCCTAGACAGTCGGTGCCTAGCCTAGTCACAGGGCAGTAGGAAATCCAGCCACTTACACAAAATAGGATCAGTGGACTCCGGCCACTCGCTTAAAAACTCTAAGAGCCTCTCTGAGGAGGAACAGAGACAAATCAAACTACCCTCCCGACTTCCGGAAATTACTTTCCGGAAATCGTGGTATATAATCCGGACTCTGGAAGGATCCGGATCTACCATACGTAAGTTAAGAAGATAGCTAACTTGTAAACGATTGTTGTCATAAGTAAAATAAATAGGAATAAATGGAAAAGAACATTAGGTCTCTGTGGGAACGAAACCGAGCGGTTACTTTGGAAGCACTTAGTGACGATTGGGTGCATTCGGGAGGAATACTGTCTCTACAAACTGCAACACTTATACACAAAAGTGTGAGTAGTGATATTGATGGGGCCCATTGTGCACCCAGTCACTACTACTTGAGTGGTTTCTCCGACTACCTACTTTTGTTAGGGAAAGGTTCACCGGTCCCGGGACCGGGAGTCTTCCGGTTTACCGATCTACCGGTAATCCGCTAGTGACTAGGCTACCCTTGATTTTAGGATCTAAATGCCGTTTTGTGCTTCAGTGGATCTACTTTTGGAGGGTAGCTATTGACTTTAGTGCGCTCTCTAGATGCCGTTTTGTCCTTTTGAGGATCTAGTTTGGAGGGTAGCTATTGACTTTAGTACACTCTTTAGATGCCATTTCCTCCTTTTGAGGATCTAGTTTTGGAGGGTAGCGAGTAGCCTTTGTGTACATAAGGGCCTTGGGCTCTTGAGTTAAGTACTCTTCTCTTTGTTGATGTGCTCGTGTCTTGCCTTCATTGCTTGTCTAGAGTCTTTGTTGAGCTTGTGTGAGTAGATCAGGAGAGAGTTGAGTCCTCTTAGTGTGTCTTTGCTAGGTGTGCAAGGTTATGACTTGTTGTGTGCTATGTGATTGAGTGTTAGTAGAGACATCCCTAGGGTGTAGGATATCCAGGTTAGATAAGTGGAGTGAGATCCGGGATCTATGCTCTAGACCCTTCACCGATGGGACCGGGAAGAGTTGTTTTATCGGATGGGATCCGGAAAGCCAATGGCTATTTATAATAGCCTCCCTTAAGTGAGAAGTGTTTGGATTGGTGGGGATGAGGGGTGGTATCCCCCATCTCGGTTCACCGGGAGAGGTCCCGGCTAAGCCTGAGTCCGAAGAATTTCGGGGTTGTTATCCTTACAATGGATGAGTTCCGATGATCCCCGTGGAAGATTGTCTTGCTCATCTGATTTGCTTAGTACTAACTTGTTGTGAGTCTTGTATCTTCTTGGTTTGATTCATTGGGTGTGGTTGTAGTTGGAACCCGGAATTGCGTGACCGGTTTACTGGAATAAGTTCCCGGTAGACTGTGAAGACCGGTAAACCGCCTGCGACCTTTTTAACTCTTTCAAGGTGTAGGGTTAGAGTGTGGATATTGTGGCCTCTGGACTGCGAAAACGGAGGGCAGTGACTTTCTAGGCACTGTAAAAAATTTACTGGAAAACTACTCTGACGCTCAATAGAGTTTAATTGAAACACTTATGGTTACTTGTTACTCGTTACTAAGGTACCGGGGAAGCCATCGTCCGGGATGTGCTGAGGTACTAAGTGTGAATTGTTGTTAAAATTTAAAGGGTTTGATGCACGATAAATATCCCAGGAAACAATCTGGTAAGGTGGGCTTGCTTAAGGTTAATTTTGGTTAACTTTGAGAATTACGAACTACTAGACTACGACACCTAACGTTATTAACTTGTCATGACCAACTTGAATACACACCAAGAATCCAGATCAACCTCAAGGACAACTCTCAATAGGAACGACCAACAGTGAGCCAACATGCGCAGCCACGACTAGCACTTGGTTGCAACACACTCCTTCAATCACCATCTCCTCGTCGATGCTCACACTAGCAGGTTCCACCTGAACTTGCACCGCTCCAGCGATCGCGTTTATCTCAGCCCTTTGCTGATTGCAGCTTGATCAATGTACGAGCACCGACACCACTTCCCTCCACGCGGACAACCGAGACGACTTGCTCTTGCGCGACCATCGCGTGCAACTCCCGGCCCAGCACGCAACTCACCGAGCCACACTCACGTACACACACTTACTTACTTCCACCATGTCTCACACCACCTCCGACCTTGGTACAGCCCCCGCGTGCGCCACGTCTCTCCTCTGTTGCACTTACTGCCTCTACCTTCGCACATTCAGCCGGCACCCTCTCTCGCATGTAGCAGCTCACAGAAACTGACACAAAACCCTTACGCGCTCCATACAACCTCACGACACAACACTCTACCACCGCAAGCCTAAAATCCCCCCTCTCTTGACCAGCGCGCGTGCCTACTTGCACCCGAACTCACACGACAGCTCTCCACCAGATCGCCGCGCACTCTCTGCCACGGACCCTACGTAGACTCCTCGACAACTTCGGTGCCTCTTATAGCTGCTTTTGAGCACCTCCTCTTCCGACGGCACACACACTTCGCTCCTACTGACATTCTGCTCTCCTTCCAGGACATCAACTATCAACCCCAACCAGTCACAAAACCCCAGCGCCCTCCACGTCGCGCTCCTCAACCCTCACTGACTTCTCTTTTTCCACTGTGAGCCAAATAAACCGCCCCCTAATGGGGTGGCTTATCTTGAACACAAGATCCTACATATGGGATGCAGCCCCTTGTGCAAACATACTTTAACCATTCATACAAGCATGATGACCCAAGGCGTGGTCACTTAAGAGGGTTCGTTAATAATTAGTGATGTGATGGCTGAATTGAGCCTTAGGTTGAATCCAACCTTTGGACAAGCGTAAATTCCGCCTCAAAGCTTTGTTTCCAATGTTTTAAAGCTCCACTAGGTTCAATTTTGCCTTGTGAACTTGATTAGCACCTTAACCACCAATTCCAGGCCCAAGTGCGACCCTAACAGCAGCAACCAGCAGACAGGCTCCTCTTTTTATGTTAAAAGTTTAATTCTTCATTATCTTCATGATTATGACTCCGTTTTTTACGTTTGTTTTTTGCACTCTTACTAGTTTTTCTTGCTTAACACGATGGCAGCCTTCAATTGATCATTTGACTCGACCCTGGACCTCCCAGCCAGCGACCAGCAGTGCACCTTCAACATATGACTTTATTCAAGATCATGCACCACATTCCTATGCATGTATCACATTCATTCACACAAGAATCCACCCCAGCCTTACTAAGAGTGAGCCTCCAGCTGTGTTCACTTACTAATGGCGCTCTAATCGGTTATTTAGTTGAATATATAGCAAACCCTAATTCTACCGAAAAATTGGCAGCGCTTCCGCGTGGTTTTTGTATTTAGAAAATTAGGGTTCAAGTCATACACATGGAATTGAAGAGGTTCGAGGGAGAAAAGAAAAGGGGCTCCCTGAGTTAATTCGGTTCACCCTCCATCCTTAGCCTTCGACTTGCTTTGTCAGCTCGTGATCTTGCTCCTCTTGTTCAGCTCGTGATCTTGCTCCTCTTGTTCAGCTCGTGATCTTGCTCCTCTTGTTCAGCTCGTGATCTTGCTCCTCTTGTTCAGCTCGTGATCTTGCTCCTCTTGTTCAGCTCGTGATCTTGCTCCTCTTGTTGGTGCTCTTCACTCTGTAGCCCGTATCTTCGTTGTCATAGCTTCGATCCGCTTGTTCTTGAGCTTGTTGAAAAGCCAACGTTCTAATCTATCTACTCCTAAAATCTTAGCTCGATTGGACAAGAACTCCGCTACTGACGAGGGAAAACCTGAGACCGTATGAGATCCGCCACCGATCCTCCAGCTGGTCGTCCTCACTCTGCCGCCCGTATCTTCGTCGTCACAGCTCCGATCCGCACGTGTTTGAGCTTGTTGGAAAGCCAACGTTCTAATCTATCTACTCCTAAAATCTTAGCCCGATTGGACAAGAACTCCGCTACTGACGAGGGAAAACCTGAGGCCGTATGAGATCCGCCACCGATCCTCCAGCTGGTCGTCCTCACTCCGCCGCCCGTATCTTCGTCGTCACAGCTCCGATCCCCGAGTTTTTGAGCTTGTTAGAAAGCCAACGTTCTAATCTATCTACTCCTAAAATCTTAGCCCGATTGGACAAGAACTCCACTACTGACGAGGGAAAACCTGAGGCCGTATGAGATCCGCCACCGATCCTCCAGCTGGTCGTCCTCACTCCGCCGCCCGTATCTTCGTCGTCACAGCTCCGATCCGCGTGTTCTTGAGCTTGTTGGAAAGCCAACGTTCTAATCTATCTACTCCTGAACTCTTAGCCCGATTGGACGAGAACTCCGCTACTGACAAGGGAAAACCTGAGGCCGTGTGAGATCCGCCACCGATCCTCCAGCTGGTCGTCCTCACTCCGCCACCCGTATCTTCGTCGTCACAGCTCCGATCCGCGTGTTCTTGAGCTTGTTGGAAAGCCAACGTTCTAATCTATCTACTCTCCTATTTTCGCAACGATTGAATCACATTCGAGCCCACAGGAGGGGGAAATCTAAACCCTACCTCTCTCTCTCCTTCCACACACCTCTCTCGGTTTCTTAGCTCCTACCACACACCTCTCTCACTCCTACCTCCCACACTTCGAATGAGCGCCCTCCAAGGGGGTAACCCCAAGGCCCTTGCTCCCTTCTTTGTTCCCAAGGTCGTTCCCTTCGTCGTTCACAGCCGCCATTTTTGGTGGGCACATTAATGGTCACACTAAACAACTAGTAACTAAAAGCTAATAAATCACTAGCCACCCTTGCATTTAACACAAGTGGATGTCCCACTAACCAAGGAATATCTAAATCTAAACTTTGACTCCATGCCACATGTGTGTGCATGATCTCAATAAGTGAGCTACTAGCTAATTTTCAAAGGTGCAAAAATCTAATTTAACCTACCTAAATTGAATTCCCCTTGCTTGGGGTAATTCCTAATTTACTTAGTGATTGATGAGGATTCTTTTCCACTTCTTTTTGGACCCTTCTGACTATTTTTTTTAAGGGCTTTTAACGCCCCATTCTTTTTTCTTTTCTCCTCACCATCCTCCTTCTTCTTCTCCCATTTTTTTTGTTTCGTGATTTCTTCATCGTGACCGAATACGGTCTACAACTCGATAGGAGGTAAATTCTTCTCCACCACTATTCATTTTAATTCTTTTCTAATTTTCTTTTGTCTTTTTTCCCTTCTCTCTTTGCTTTTCTTTTCTGGTTTATTCCCTTTTTTTTTCTTCCTTTTTGGCTAACTACATAAATTCCGCGATTGCCCCTAAATGGCTCCTCTTTTAGTGAGGAGAAAGGCCACTTGGCCATTTTAATCAAAAAACCACGAGCTAGTCCATGGGATAACCCATTTTCACCACTCATTAGCCTTAATGGACCCGACGTGAGGTCCATTCATCACCGTGAGCCGTTTTTGCGGCTCACATCCACCTTGTGTACTCGCAAATCCGAATCGCTTTACTCTGCCTCCACCCTCACAGACACAACCCTAGCACTAACCCCATCTCTACACACACCCAACGCCCAGGTCGAACTCCTACACAACTCCTGACCTTGTGGTCAAAATCCAGTCCCCACCGCAAGTGACTCTTTCTCTCCTTTATCGAGATAGTGAAAGAGGTTTCATGAAACTAACGAACGCGCCCTCCAAGAACTAGAAAAACAAAGCACGATAAAGTTGATTGATGACTAACGCTAATAAGGTGATCTCGAAGCAAGTATGGAATTGAAAGAGTCGCAGAATGATGAGCTACTCCCGCTCCTTACACAATGCAGTACCGCTTATGCTCGATCTCGATCCTTCTTGCCATTGCATCGCACCAGAAACCCTCAACCAACCGCCACCAACACGACACAACAACCAAACCAAGTGCAAAATGCAATGCCACCGAACTCCTCACAATCCACTCTTTCCGCGCACAATCCAGACTCAGCCCACACTCTCTCTCCACTACAGCACGAACGCAAAACCGCACGCTCATACACACACACTATCCCCTACACCTCACACGCCGCTCTCCACTTCTCAACATACCACACAACTCCCACACGTCCCGCGCGCAATCCAAACTCTCCACCTAGCACTCCAACAATCCAGCGATCGCTATGCTGCACGTGCCGCCGAGTCTCCCCACCACCGTCCACAGTTGTTCCTCCCTATTTTCACACACTTCCGCGCACGCTCCACGTCTCCGCGCCCGTCGCTCCGCGTTTTCCAAACTGTCCACGCACGTCCTCTCCCATTCTTGGCTGCGCGCCTGACTTCCCCCTCTCCTCCGACGCTGGATCCAGCTCCTCCTTGGAATTGATACCGTCCTGGAGTACTACGTGATCATGACCGCTATGGCCACACCCCACTATCAATCGGCCATGGCTGGCCATGGCCAGCCATACCCGCTATGGCTAGCCGTTCTCCACTTCCCTTCTTCGCCTTCTTCCTTCTCGTTTCCTTTCCTTTTTCTTATCCTTTACTTCTTCTTTTTCTTTTCTCTTTTCCTTCTTCCTTCGCATTTCCTTCATTTTTTCTTTGTCTTTTTTTCTTTTTTTCTTCTTTTTCTTTTCACTTCTCCTTCTTCTACCTCTATTTCCTCTACTTCATCTAGTTCTATTTCTTTTCTTCTTCCCTTCTATTTCTATTCATTTTAATGCATATAAGTTTGAAATGTTAGGTTGAGAGACATATGGAAAATTGAAATAAAAATAGGGAGAAAGAGAAAGTAACTGGACAAGCAAGAAAGAAATTGGACAATGCCAAGGGAAAAGTATGGGTATAGAGTAAAGGAGTCAAAGGCATTTGGTGGGGGATACTTTTAATGTTTTTGCCTTCGAAACCAAAAATAAAAAGAGGGATGGAAAAATGGAGAATGAGGATAGAGCTATAGAGGGAAAAAAAGGGGGAATGGAAGAACGGTGTGGATTTGAAAAGGGAAGAAGAGGGTTGGGAAAAAAGAAGTTCAAGGCGTTTGGTTTAGAGACAGTTCTAATGTTCTTGCCTTTAAAACAGAAAATTAAACTGGAGATGGAGAACTTGAAATGTTTCACAACGTTTTATTTTTATTTTTTCTTGTCTTTATTTGGTTTCACATTTTATTTGTTTCACATCTTTTTTATATTATTTTCAAATCCACCATACAATTTTTACACAAGTCAGATAAATACTCCACTAGCTAAATATAAAAAGAATTTAATATGTAAGAACCGTTGTATTAAAATCGTTTATTTTATTTGCATTTTTTTCTTTCCATAAATCTGATAATATTCCAAGTGAAAAACTTCACATATATGTGAAAGTTAAAAATAATAGTCCGTTCTGATTGGTCATCATTTGAATTAGTCTTGTAAAAATGTGTTTGCCGTAATCTCATCCTCCATCCTCAAGTAACTGAACCTCTATATGCAGTGAAAAAAAATTGATGTCTTATCAAAAACTCGAACGTTGTCGTGAAGTAAATGAGTACATGCTGTGAAAACATATATTAATATAAAAAAATATGGGGTATTGAATGGTCTAGGCCAACAGTGAAGATATGACTAGTGGATTCATCCTCAATCACACGGTCATACTTTACCGGTGCGAGCCTTATCTCGGAAATTATTCCTGCATCTTGTCACTAGCTCAGGGTTCAAGAGCATCAACCGGCTGTTACAGTGCTAAAGTTTCAGCAGCCCCCAAGACCACGCGTCACACTAACCGTTCAGGGAGTCTACGGGAATCGAACTCTGAACCAGTTTAGCGTGGCGGAACGCTCAGCCAGCCCGCTGAGCCGTGATCGATGTGCAAAGATATCATCCAGTAGTATATAAGCGTTTGTAACATTTGGATTACCCAAAATATGTAAAAAATCAATCACGATTGGTAGTATGTTTATAAGTTTGGGATTTGTTATAATAGTTGATAAATTAGTTTGAAAGTTGATATGAAAGGGTTATTTCGTACGTTTTTGTTAAATTAGTTGAAGTCTTTAGATTATTTAGGACTTAAATGTTTGAAGTTAAGCTTTTAGATAAAATTTGGCCTCAAAGTTTAGAGTTTAGTTCTAAATGTTTAAATAAAAAAAGATAGAATTGAATATGCAAAAGATAGTGTAAAAAAAACATAGAATGATATGGCAAGGGATAGAAGGATAAGAAGGAGGTGGCAAAGGATAAGAAGGAGGTGACAAAGAATAGGAGGAGGTGGCAAAGGATAGGAATAGGTGGCAAGGGATCGAGGGGGATGGGTTTTGGATGAAATGTCCTCCTCCCATTCGCCGATTCTCGTGTCCAATGAGAATCAAGGGGGCTGTCCGCGGCCTTATCAAGCGTTTCAGCAACTTTGAAGTAGACATTCGAACGAGGAAGGCCATATTCGAGTAGATTGGATTTCGGGCTATACTTTGGGTACAAAAAACATAGGATTTGGAGTTGGGGTTAAGAAGTTATGAGCGTTAGAAGTTAGGGGGCGATTTAGGAACCTACTACCACTCTTTTGAGCATCCCGGGAGTTTCAAGAAAGTTTTTGAAGATCAGGAGGAGCGATTGCAAAGGTGTTTTCAAGTTCTACCTTTTGCGTGGAAGAATTGAAGGATTTGGAGCTTTTATGCAGGAGATATTTGGAGCTGAACAACGCACAAATATTTTTGACGGCTGTACGTATATCACTTTGATTTTGGTGGCGGTTTTGGCCATATCTTTGGCTTCTAGACGAGTTTTTGGCTAAGATTTCTCAAGAAGGTGGTTTATAATGCTGTCAAGCTATATCTTAAGTTTGGTAGCGTTTGGAGCATTTTCTTGGGAGTTATGAAGATTTTAGTGCACGAGTGTTTGTAAACAAGGTTTTAGAGAGGCTGTATGTATTTTGGAGATATCTCAAGATCCGTGAGGTATCTACGGTTGAAACTTTGAATAACTGTTTTTAATAGTATATCAATTCTAGTGCTAAAATTTGGATCTATTTAGACGGTTGAATTAAGAGATACAAGCTCTTAGGATTCGGGTTAGTTTCCTTTTCTAAGGCTTGTAAAATTATATAGTTTTTTTAGATAGTTGGGTTCCTTTGTCCTATAAGGACTTGTGTAATGAAGTGATTGTCTCTTGAAAAAGACAATCTTCATGTATATTTGAAGTTTCTCTTATCAAGAACATGATTGAGTAAAAGTGGCAGCCAGAAATCCAGTTTTTCTTGGAACAGAAACTCTCTATGACGACAACGTAAACCAACTCACTGGGACCAGATCTAAAGCTCTAGTTGTGGGCTCCGTTCTCACTTGGTGCCAGAAGTTAACCTAAAAATCTGGCAAAAACAAAAAAATTAGTTAAGTAATTACGATAGTTTGTGCTAGAATAAAACCTATAGTCAGTTTGTAAGAAGAAAGACGGATGGACCCGGCTGAAATCCCTAATTGCGCCTAAAGCTGCGAAAAGGATAGCTGGAGTAGTTAACGGAAGTTTGGAATAGTCTGTCATTCGGAACTGTCGACCGGAGTTGTCACCATCCGCAGTCATCATGAGCCGTACTAACGGCCAGACTACAAATGGCTGCGATGCGAGGAAAAACTCTTTTTTTTGCTTCCTTCTTCGGGTGTTCCACTCTAGCGCGCTCTCTCTCTCTCTCTCTCTCTCTCTCTCTCTCTCTCTTGTTTTTCTGACCGCTAGCCGTTAGGGTTTGATTAGTAAGACCGTTAGAACGGACGTGCGTCCGTTAGGGAGGGTTTGTGTGAGGTTGGTGAGTGCAGGGACAACATCGAGGGAAAGTGAGGTATTAGGCACACTCGATGACACTATAAGAAACCCGTGATTTTTGTGACGTTAGCTGTGATCGAGTGTGTTTTTCAAAACATGTTTTTGCAAACGGGCCAAGCCTTGGACTCTCGGATTCTGGTGGATGTTGCACCAAACATGGAAAAATTGGCGGAAAAACGCAGAGATGTTAGCATAAACGTCTTTGTTTTGCGGGACGTGCTAGTGAATATAGTCATGTTTTAGACAACGTCCTCAGAAAGGTGACAATGCCACGTCGGTAGGGGGGTTTCAACTTTACTGCGAGTAACTTCGAGATTGTTACTGCAACCTCCCGTAAAACACTGCCCAACGGTTAAAACACAATGGATATGGGCTGACCCCTACCAAAAAAAAAATGTGGATGTCGTTACTGACGTCACAAAAAACGTGGATGTCCTTACTGACATCACAAAAAACATGTTTGAGCCACGTAGGCAAGGTAGAAATTGGATTCTTTCAAAAATGTTAGTGCCACGTAGGCAAGGTTGAAATCAGCTGCCACGTAGGCAAAGAGGATGTTGGAACAGACGTCTGGATGGACGTCTACTGTGACATTTTAATGTTTATGCTAACACGAGGCTAACACCATGACAAATCCAATAATCCCATATGGATTGTCACCACTTGTGCATCCCATTGTATATATATGTAAGGCCTTCTCTCCTATCTCATCACACTTGAATCAAGAGTGATTCACTTTCATCCATCTATTTGGATGAATTTGAATTACCCTTGAAACTTAAAGTCATATGGTACTTTTTGATGACATGGCGCTTCTTTTTGGTGACATGGCACTTGCTTTTGCTGACCTGGTGCTTACTTTTGGTGACCTCCATCTCAACGAACGCCACAGAAAACGTCATAACGAACGTCACAGAAAACGTCAAAACGAACGTCACAGAAAACATACCATGTTAGAAATGACGTCCCAATTTACACTGTCTACAATTAATTATGCATTAAACTATGCTGATTGGATATGCCACGTCATATTTTTAAAATGACACGTCATATTTTAAAGGTGCCACGTCATAAAATGGCGGGTCCACGTATGCAAGCCTAGTCACAATCGTATGCCACGTCATGCGCCACATCATGGGCCACATTACCAAGGGCCCGGATGAAAAATTTGGGGATGTGGCACTGCCCGTCCATGTGGCGATGATGTGGACGCGACGTGGCAGCCACATGGCACATTTTTAACACCTTCAACCCCCAAGTTTTTGTGACGTTTTAAAAAACGTGGGCCTGTTTTTTGAGATTTTGGCATGTTTTTCGCATGTCAATTATATCGGATTTTTTTGGACGTCAATGTTGACGTGCCGGATGCTGCACAAAACATAATTGCACGTTAGTTGCCCTGTCACAAAAAACACGGGTTTCTTATAGTATGAAGACGGTCTCCATGGCCAAGAAGAAAAGAACTGATAGAGATAGGCGCGGATGGCGAGATGAAGAGCCGGATGTGGCGCTTTTGCCCTTGACGTGGGTGTTTCCGGAGATCCCTACGGACCCGGACGAGTACGACGTGCTGAAAGAAAGCTTGAAGATGATGGAGTGTGAAGGCTTTTTCGAAGTCGCATGGGGCATTTGGGAGGAGAGATACGTCCGAGAGTTGATTGGCACTCTGGATCCAAAGTACAAAAGGTTGCTACGAGTCCATCCGGAACTCTGAGGAGTTCGGAGTGGACATAGGCATACGATTTCTGGGCCGGTCGCACCAAGGTGGTGGAACGGCAAGACGAATTTCTGATGGAGGAATTTGGTAGGAAAGCTAATCAGATAGAAGGCTACAGCCTGCAAGACCTACTTCAACGGAATGCCTAAGTGGTGCTAGGGTTTCTAAACTCTATTTTCCATCCGGAAAAGCCAAAGCGGGTAGTGGCAAAATGGGCCTGCACTTTCCTCGGAGCACTCCGTGGGAAGATCGTCGTGGATTGGGGGACGCTCATGAGCGAGATGATCAACCGTCTCGTGGCCAACCTCCAGAAGGTGAAGAAATCGGCAATCCCACTGGCTTCCTATGTGGTGCACCTCTACTGTCACCACCAACAACTTACTCCGGCGGAGGTAAGGCTGTATGACGAAGTGCTCAGCCTCCAGAAGTATGGAGGTGAAGAGTTGCAGGAAGAATCCGGAGGGGTAGCGGAACCCGTGCCGGAAGCAACAACCGTGGATACTCCGGAAGGAGACCGGAGGGCTCAAAAGAGGCCTCGAGGGAAGGAGCCAGTGCCGGAGAGTCCGGACATCCACGGCTCCTCCGCATCATCCAGAGAAGACGAGTATGGACCTTCAGCAGAAGCCAGCCAGAAGAGGAGGAAGGTTGATCCGGAGGACTCCAAGGCTCAGCTCAAGGAAATGGACAATCTCCTATGCGAGGTCGGCTGGAGAGTGGCCGTCCTCAAGGAGACCAACTTCATCATCACCACCGGCGTAGAGCAGGTCTTCCAGAGTCTGGGAGTCAGCCGGTTGGAGGACGCCATCAACAGAGTGGAGGATCTGTGGAGAAGGGAGGGTGACACGAAGGCGTTGCACCTTCAAATCTCTACTATGTACAAGGCCAACACGGAAATGGAGAAGAATGTAGCGCACCTTCTTCAGGAGACAGCGCTAGCGGTGGTGGCCCAGAAACAGGCGGAGGCAAAGGCCAATGCATCCGTGGCTGCCCTGATGGAGGTCCAGAAGGCCCTGGAGTTTCCAGTAGACGTGGTCAACTGGAACCAACTCTTCACCGAACTGGTGGAGAAGGAGGAGAAGGTGACCAGGGCCAACAACATCCGGTTTCTCCTAGATCAAATAGAGAAGATGGGCGATACTTGGGAGCAGATGTGGCTCTTGGTCGACACCATTACCTAGGTGTTTCCGGAAGACGAGGCAGCCCTAGTACCGGAGGATGTTACGACCCCGGAACAGACCACGGCCCCTTCGGAACCCCCATAGGCCAAGTCAACTCCAGCTCCGGGTACCTCAACAAATCCGGAGTCCGTTGATATTCCGTCACCTCGGACACCGGCGAAGGGTATCGTATCTCCCAACCCTAGTATGGGTAAGATACTGAAGAACCTCCCGGATTTGTTGACGCCACCGACCATGCGCCTGCCAGATCCTCTGGCCGAAGTCGACCCCAGGCACCCCCAAAGTCTGTATCCCGGAGGTTGGCGCCTGGACCAGGGAGTCCCTCCGGAAGCTACAGGGACTTGGTCCGGGAGACCAACACTGCTCCCGAACCGGAGCAGCCAACACCGCGAGTTCCGAAAGGTTCACCGGAACAGCTACCTCCACCGCCGGATTCCGGAACTCCAGTGGCTAGGGTTTCTTCAACGGCCAGATCGTCGACCCGAAAGACCAACATTTTGCCTGCAACAGCGAAGAAGGCGAAGGGCAAGCAGCGGGCTCCAATAGATATCTCCCCCTCACGCAGAAGTGGGAGAAACTGTGGACCGGGTGCCCCAACTTAGGTTAGTGTTTAGGAGTAGTAATTTTGGGTTTAGATTCCGGACCAGCAGCGATTAACGATAGGGCTCCAAATGCACCCGACTGCTAACGGAGTCGATTGCCAATTTTTGTAATTAGAATAGGAATTCCGGAGTCGGAAACTGTTCCGAGATTATAGGATCTGAGATCGGATCAGGGACTTTTCCGGATTTCTTGGATCTTTTAGATAAGATCTAGCGGAATTCCAGTAGTGAAGCTGGGTGGAAGGCTAAGTTTAGAAGGGACTTACTTTGTACTTAGTAGTGAGGTTTTGGGAAAAACCTTTTATCTTGTACTTCTCACTTTGAAGACACTTCGAATCTTCTTGCAAGACTTGCTTTCTCGTAACTTTGGTATGGAGTGTAGACATTGTGTGAAAGAGATCCATTCTTGTAGGTGTGATCGTGTGAGGATTCTTGCTGAAGTGGGTGGTAACCTTGTTCGCTAGAGGGAAAACCGGTCAGAATCCATGTCGGGAGATCGCCTGGGAGAGCTGGAGGGCTATTGCAGAGGTGTGCCTAGTAGACTCCAGGGTCCGTTAGTAGCCAGGAGGGGAAAAGATGAATTGCAGAGGTGTTCCTGGTATCTCTAGGGCACGGAAGTATCCGTGTTAACCTGGGTTCCGGTTAAGGCCGGAATTCTCCCCTAAGATAGGAAAAAACCTGATGCGTAGGTCTAGACGGAATACCCCTGGTGCGTGGTAACACCCGCTTCGGAAAATTACAATCGTACTTACCGGAATGTCATTGTAGTCCAGATTTGACTCTGTGTGACCGCATCCGGAAGGCCCTCGGGGTATCGTGAGAGTCTAAGTCTAGCAGCAGCAATCAAATTACTGGTTAGCAGAGTAGGGAGAGTGGTGTTTGGTCACTATAAGTTCCGGGCAATGGGTGTCTAGCCACTTTAAGTCACAAGGCAGTGGAAAATCCAACCACTTACACGAAACATGATTGGTGGACTTTGGCCACTTGCTTAAAAACTCCAGAAGACTCTCTGAGGAAGAATAGAGACAAATCAAACTACCCTCTAGACTTCCGGAAACTATTTATGAAAGCCACTGTATAAAATCCAGACTCCGGACAGATCCGGATCCATAATACGTAGATAAAGAGTATAGCTAACCTCTTGAACGATTGTTATAGTAGATTAGATATTGGGAATATTAGGAAAAGAACATTAGGTCGCTATGGGAACGAAACCAGAGCGGTTAATTTAAAAGCATTTAGTGACGATTAAGTGCATTCCGGAGGAATACTATTTCTACAAACTGCAACACTAGTCAACCAGAAAAACCTCTATATATTCGTCAACGCTTTCTTCGGCCTCCCGAACTTCATGATCCTCTACGCCTTCACAAATACGTCCCTCGTCAAGTCCAAGCCTGGAGCCTCCAACGCTAAGTCCGTGCCAAGCGTCAGTACTGTTGCCTCCCTGTCCAATCTTTGTACCATTGTGTCCATGCCCAACATGTACACTGTCGTCTGCCTGCCCGGCATTAACTGTGACGCCTCTCAATCCTACGTCTCCACTATCAGGTTCGCACCCCTTTGAATTTACTTCGGTTTCCACAAACTCTGTTGAAACACGTGAGTGCTTTACGACGGAGAAATTGGAAGCCAGGTGTGAGCCAAATAAACCGCCCCTAACGGGTGGCCTATCTTGAACACAAGCTCCTAAAACCGGGATACAACCCCGTGAGCAATCATCATTGGAACTAACCATACATGCTACAATCAGGTCATAGTGGTTAGCTTGTGGTTACTTGATGTTTTGGTGGACCAAGGGGTGGTGATGACTGAATTCAGCCTTAAGTTGGTTCCAAACTTCAAACACACCTAAGTTTTGCCCTAGGACTGTGTTTTCAACATTTTAAAGCTTAGATGGGTTCAGCTTGGCCTAATGGACTTGATTAGACCCTCAAAGACTTCTTCCAAACCAAGGTGCGACCCTGACAGCAGCGGACAGCAGACAGGCTTTTTTTTTTATCCAGAATTTATATTCCCATTATCTCTTTGGTTATAGCTCCGTTTTTTATGTTTGTTTTTTTTTTGTATCCTTATTGTTTTTTCGTACTTAATGCAATGGCAGCATTCAATTACCCCTCCAACTTAACCTGGGACTCGCAACCCAGCAACCAGCAGTGCAGCCCTCAACTTATACGTTTATTTAAAACCATGCACCATACATCACGTGCAAATCATGTACATTCACACAAGGAGTCCTACTCGAACATCATACTATGCATGCACCTCCAGCTACGTTTACTTACTATTTTATCTTAAAATCGAGTGTTTTGTTAGGTTGATAGAAAATCCTAATTCTAGTAAAAATTGGGCAGCGCTTCCGTGCGACGGTTGTAGATAGCAAAATTAGGATTCCTTTCAATTACATGCACAAAAAATTGATGAACTAGTCTGAGGGAGAGGAAGGGCTCCCTGATTCCGCTCAGTTCACCCTTTGCCCTTGGTCGTGATCTTCGTGTTCTTCCTCTTGTGCTCGCCCTGTTCAGCTTGTCCTCCTCGTCGTGATCTTCGTGTTCTTCCTCTTATGCTCGCCTTGTTCAACTCGTCCTCCTGGTCGTGATCTTCATGTTCTTCCTCCTATGCTCGCCCTATTCAGCTCGTCCTCCTGGTCGTGATCTTCGTGTTCTTCCTCTTGTGCTCGCCCTGTTCAACTCGTCCTCCTGGTCGTGATCTTCTTTTCTACTGGCTACCTAAGAATTCAGTCTACAGCCGGGGCTTCCGGCTCCTCTTCAGTTCACTCTCCTTCATTCCCCGGTCTCCTCTCTCACCGTCCTTGCACGAATGAGCCTCTCTCCAGGGGTAACCCCCAAGCCCTTTGCTCCCCTTGCGTTGTCCTGATGGAAATTCTTCCATCATGTACATACAAGTATTAGTCTTTATATGTGTGGATTTTAATAAGTAAAGAGTTGGGATAAAAAGGTTTGGTCGTGGTGAGAACCACGGTTTGAGGATTTGGGCAAGTGTTAGCATGTAGGTGCTGCACCGCTCTTGTCACTGCTCAGGGGGGTAGGTAGCGGGTTGACTGGTATTTTTCCTGCCTCACTAGCGAGCCAAGCCGTGGGCCGCTCAACCACTCGACGGGCTCGATCGGGTTCGAACCCGGACTGGCGGCGGCCACTGACCACGACATTTCCAGCCAACCAAGTCCACGACTTGGCGATCAGGTTGTGCGAATCAACACCTTTATACGTCCGTTCCATCAGCTAACTTTCGATAAGTTTTTTTTTTTAATTTTTTTTTTTAGTTATTTTTTTTATTTTACTTATCTTGTTGGTTGGAAGGTCTAAATTTTTAGTCTTCCAATAAATAAAAGACTAGGGGATTTATGTGGTTGAAAGTGGAAAGGATAAGAAAGTAGCAAAGTACCTTGTGGGGTACTTTGGATAGGGTGACATGGGCTGGAGTACCCACGTCCACTTGAGGTGAAAAAGTTGGAAAAGATTTTTTTTAGTGTGTGTGTGTGTGTGTGCGGGTGAGAGAGGAAGGGTTTGGAGCAGAACTTTGACTGTGTGTAACTCGTTGAGCTTGAACGATATGGAATTGAAAATTTGTGATCTTGTTCCTTGTTTTGAGAGCTTTCTATACTCGTTTTAAATTTTGAATTCGGAGTTGTAGAGAAAAAGTTATTGAGGTTTTAATTCTGTAAAAACTCGAGGCCATCCATTGAGAGGCAGAGGTTTCGAGGAGCCACAACTTTTTCTGTAGTTCTCAATTTGATTTGAGATTTGGAGGGTGTATGCGTCTCTATCTTAGCTTTCTAGAAAGATATCACAATTGAAATTTGGAGTTGTGAGCAAGAAGTTATAGAGATCTGAATGAATAGGGGTAGGCAGAACTTTGATTGTCCATAACTTTCGGACAGTAGTTTAGATTGACTTGAAATTTGGAGGAGTGTTAGTTGTCTAAATTAGCTTTCCAGAGAGCTATTATACTTAGTATTTGAAGTTTTGAGTCATCTGTGTCACTTGTTTGAAGGTTACAGCCTTGGTGAAACTTTTCCATTGTGTTTTTGAACACTTCTTTTGAGTTTCTTAGTGTTTTTGAACACTTGAAGACTTTGGAGTTGAAGGATGGAGGAATTGAAGACTTGAGGCTTGAAGAGAAGAGAAGATGGAGACAAGTGTGTTGTAGCTTGTGGTCCGATTTCTTTTTTTGTGATTCCAAGCCAGCTTTGGAGGCTAGTTGTATTTCAATTCTGTTCTTGTAAACTCTGTTGCGGCGAAGTGGGGTTAATTGCCCACACGGTCGTGTTTATGTTGTTCCCACCGGTGAGGCACGTTTGCTGGTCACCGTGGGTTTGAATTTTAGGAGCCAATCTTTCGGACGGTTTCAGCTTGTGGTCTGGCCGTCCCGTTTTACCCGTCCGAGGCCGTGGTTTCTTATCACCCACCTTTACCCTTAACCCTTTAGAGCCACCACAGGATAGGCCAACGGGGAGGAGTTTGAAGACAGAAGACTGAAGACTAGAGACCGAAGACCTGAAGATTTGAAGATACGATTGGATTCCCGAGCAAACAATCTCCAGTCGCAGCCAGATTCCCTGCGAATTCTCAAGGCGCTCCCCTCTCTACACGACATTTGGTGCTTCCACTGAGAGAGCTTTGAGGCGACTGGTGTGATTTTTGCTATGGGAGACTCTGAAGGAGCTGCTGGTGGTGGTGGGAGACGCACCGGTGGAGTTCAATTTCCCATGGAGGACATTGTAGGGGCATTGGCCTTGTTTATGGAACAACATAGGGCGAACCAAGGTGGTCAAGGTGCCACGAAGGCTCTGAAGGCTGTTGTTTCCAAGATTGGAAGGTTCAACGGCAAGAATATCTCCAAGTTCTTGCGAACCTATGTTTGCGAGATGGAGGTGCATCAAGTTGAAGACAATAAGATGATGCGGACTTTTGACATGGCGGTTGTACTTGAGATTCGTGACCGGGTGCAAGAGATTCGCGAGTTGGTCACCTCGTGGGCGGAGTTTGCTGAACGACTGCGGGATGAGTATTTCGATGAAGATTTGGAGAGAATGACAAAGAGATCTTTTCTTGAGTGGGTGGAGCAACGGCCAGGGAACTCTATGGGTCCCAACGAGCTGTTGAGAGACTTCGAGAAGAAATTTATCCAATTGCCTTTGGCAGAGAGGCGCCTTCTTGAGTCAAGGAAGGCAGAGCTTTTTCTCCAAGCAACTGATGTTGCATTGGAGGACAAACTTCTTCTACTTCTAGGAGACCGGACCACAGAAGGTGGCTTTACCAATGACTGGAGGAGGGTTGAAGAGACCGTGATTCTTTTGGCCAAACAACAACGCGTGAGGTCAAGAGGAGTCGAAGGGAGATTTGATGCTGAGCCTATTCAAACACCAAAGTCTTTGAAGGTGTCTTTTGCTCCAACACCATCGATAAACCTGGGGTCTACCTCGAAGACCACCAAGACCATCGAAGGAAATGCCCTCGAAGAACTTATTAAGGGTTTTCGAGAGCTAAGGATGGAATTTACTGAGTTGAAGAAGGCTAGAGGAGCTTCTTCTTCCCAACCATCCGAAGGTGCGAGAAAATATTCAAGGAGGTGTGTTTGGTGTGATGAGGAGACTGAGCACAATCTCAGAGGCTGTGAATCGTATGAAGAGGCACTCAAGAATGTTCATGTCTACTACAAAGATGGGAAGATTCACGATGCCACAACAAACTCTCCATTGGGGACCAATTTTGGAAGAGGAGGAATGAGGAAGCTCATGGAAGAGAAGATGGCAAGATCCAGCTACGTACAAGTGCATGAAGCTGATACTTACCACATTCAAGTCGAGCACCATTCAGATAAAGTTTTATCTGTTCAAACTCAAATATTAATGAAGAGAGGAGCTCAAGCCATCAGAAATGCAACTGGATGGGAAGATCCAGTTGATGCAAATAGCATCAGGGCATTTATGTATCAAGAAAAGGACATTGATGAGCTCCGCGAGGCCTCTGTTGAAGAAAAACGTGTAAGACTTGATGCTGATGATGGTGTTGAGCCAGAAGCAAAGAGAAGATCTCCGGTGCAGAATGAGCCTGCAAAGGAGATGAGAAAGAGGGTTCCTACACGTTCAAAGCCGTCGGACCCTAGTACTGTGCGCCCTAGTGATGCACCGTTACCAAAGGAATGGTGGGAGAAGAATAAAGAGAATGAGAAGGATGGACCAAGCAAACAATCCAGTGATAGCAAAAGAGGAGAAGAGAAAGGAGACACTACGAAAGTCAAGGGAAAAATGCCTACTTACAAGCTCCAGTCAGACATTGAGACCTCTATCGACCTGAAAGGGGTATTGGAGGAAAGAATCTTGGATGCCAAGATCGAATTTACATTGAGAGAAGCGCTTGGCATAGCCAAGAAAGATTTCCATGAGTTAATCATTGACATTATCAAGAGGAAGAGGCAGATGACAGCTGAGGCTGTGATGATCAGAGCTTTAGACACTCACATGACCCAAGATGAAGAGACAGAGATTGGCGAGGTATTTGCTATGATGGGTGAGCCAATAAGTCAAGAAGAAGAAGTTTCAAAGGAGGAAGCACGAACCTTTCAATTCTCTTATGATCTTCCCAACATGAAAGAAAATGAAGAGAAGATTGAGTTTGATCTACCATTTTGGGCTAGGGCCACTACTGAAACGAAGATAAAGCTCGGAGGGATCGATGACCATGTTTTAGCCCTTGTTGATCATGGTTCAGAGATTAACATAATATCTCGAAATGTCTATGAGAAGGGCAAATGGCCAATCGACACGGACCATGGCTGGGTCATGAGAGCAGCTAATAGTGGACGGACTCGGTTGCATGGTGCTTGCCCTGCAGTACTCACAAAGATTGGAGATGTAGAGGTTGAACAAAATTTCTTTGATCAAAATGTTAGCGCCTATCCGATAATTTTGGGCCAACCATTTATCACCGCTTCACGAATGGAGACCAAAGTGTTGGATGACGGGTCTCATTATGCCCGTATCCGAAGTGTTGATGGAAAGAGGTCAGTGTAGTTCTTAACGGTGAGGCCTGACAATGAGAGGCATCGACTTCAACTCAGAGAGATTCCTCTACCAACTTCTACGAGCTTCTCGGATTTCTAGAGGGCACACGTGGGATGTGGGGATCCACGGGTGCTAAGGGAACTAAGACTGGTAGATTCCCCAATGTACATACTAGTGTTAAGTGTGGATTTTTAAGTGTGACAAGGTGTGGCTTTGAAAGATTTACGGGTGTCAAAGACTTAGACCCCGTATGTAGAAAGCTCGTGAAAAAAATGGAGAAAAATCTTAAAAATATGAAGGTTGTAGAGGAAGATGAAAGCATTTCTGGTATTTACGAAGAAAATGGAATGCCAGATGATATCTTGCAGACTTTGCAAGATCTAGAGGCAGATAAGGATGAAGAGAAGATTACTCATTGCATTGTCAATGTCCATACAAGTTCAATGTATCATGAGATTTCAATGGCAATGACAAGGCTGTGTGACTTCAAAATTGATGAACACATGCCGGAGGCTGCAGTTTATACAAAATACAAAACTATGGCCAAGAAAGTGAAGCCAGTGGCTACTCAGCTACCATCTGACACTGATGATCATATCAGACAAGCTGAGAAAGAGCCGAGTTTGAGAGAAGCAAGAAGGATTGGACACAAGTTCACCAAAGATACTTTGGCAAACTTGAAGATTGGTGGAGATGAATTTTTAACTGAGCCGGAGAAGAAGAAATTTCAAGATATGCTTTCGAAGCATGGAAAGGCCTTTGCTTCTTCGCCAGATGAGATTGGATGTGTACACCCAAGTGTTGTGGCACCAATGGTTATTTTCACGGTACCGCATGTACCATGGGATTTGAAGCCTATACCAGTGCCTAGAGCTCTACTTCCAAAGCTTGTAGAGTTGCTCAAAGAAAAGACACGCATGGGCATACTTGAACCTTCGATGGCTCCATATTCAAATCGATGGTTCACAGTGCCAAAGAAATCGGGAGCATTGAGGTTCATTCAAGATATGCAGCCAGCAAACGGAGTGACAATCAGAAACAAAGGCTCAGGGCCTATTGTTGATGAAGTAGCTGAAGCATTTGCGGGGCATGCAATTTATTCCATTGGAGATCTATACTCTGGTTATGACCAGTTTCAACTAGCGGCTGAGAGCAGAGATTTAACAACCATGAAGACTCCGCTTGGATTAGTACGCATGTGTACATTACCTCAAGGTGCTACCAACTCGGTGGCACATATGCAGAGCGCCATGAATCAAATCCTAAGAGACTTTGTGCCTCAGAAAACCATACCTTTTGTGGATGACATTCCCATGAAGGGGTGTGAGGAGAAAGATAAAGACCTAACCATCCAAGATGATGGTTGCAGAGCCTTTGTGAGTAATCATATTGAGGATGTGGCCAAAATCTTGAGCAAATTGGAGGAGGTCAATTTGACTCTCTCCATTGAGAAGTCCAAGTTTGGGGTTGATGAGATTTTGGTGGTTGGACACTTGTGTGGTTCTTATGGAAGAAAACCTAACCCTGAGAAGGTGGATGCTATTGGAAGAATGAAGGCCTGTAGCAATGTCACTGAAGTAAGGAGGTTTTTAGGAGCCTGTGTCTTCTACCAAATTTGGATCCCTCATTTTGCTCATATATCAGAACCTCTTTACAAGCTATTGCGCAAGAGGAACAAATTCGTTTGGCAATATGAGCAAGATCAAGCTATGATAGAGCTGAAGAGAATCTTGGAGTCACCATCGGTTCTTAAACAAGTGAGTTATACTTGTGGAAGACCGGTGATTGTAAC
The DNA here is from genome assembly GCA_963971425.1 of Bryoerythrophyllum caledonicum. NCBI lineage: Eukaryota > Viridiplantae > Streptophyta > Bryopsida > Pottiales > Pottiaceae > Bryoerythrophyllum > Bryoerythrophyllum caledonicum. Next base: position 11,163,528 of record OZ020518.1, on the reverse strand, counting down.
TGTCGATACAAGTCCAATTGCAATTGGATGGGCTGTTGGACAAGATGATGAAGAAGGGAAGCGATTTGCTATCCGATTTGGAGCAAGGATCTTGACAGAGAGACAGAGGGCTTATCCACAAGTTAAAAGAGAACTTTGGGGTGCCCTTACAACTCTAAAAGCGGACAGAAACTACTTGATTGGTGCGGAGGTAGTTTTAGAAACTGACTGCTTGCCTTTGCTGGGGATGATAGCAAATTGTTCTTCACCGGACATTGCAATGTTGCGTTGGATAGCCTACATCAAGTCTTTGAATCCTGTTTTAGTTCACATTGAAGGCAAAAAGAATTCAGTTGCCGATATGTTGTCTAGAGCAAGGTATTTCAAAGAAGATGAGATGATGGCTCACGAACATGGTGAAGAATTGTTACACGGAGGCTATGTGATGAACATAGATGGTGAAAGCACGTCCACTAGAGTATTGCCTTTCAAGGATGAGCTGTACGAAGGAAAGCTGAGAGATATTGGGCTCTACTTGAGCACAATGGAACGGCAAAGAAGTTGGATGGACAAGACATTCAAAGACATCAGACATCAGTCTTATGGATATCTGCTGAAAGATGGATTTCTATGGAAGAGGGCAAAAAGAGCTGGTGATGTGCCTTTAAGAGTGGTGGGAGACTCTGGAACCAAGACCCAAGTCCTACAAGAGCTTCATGATACACTCTGGGCCGGTCACAGAGGAGTGTGGGCCACTTATACAAAAATCAAGGAGAGATATTGGTGGAAGGGGCTGTACAAAGATGTTGAGGAGTTTGTAGCTTCTTGTGTAGTATGCCAATTACAATCCAAGGTGCGACACAGAGACGAATTGCATCCAACTTATCCCATTGCAATCCATTTTCAATGGATGATCGATTTGGTTGCTATGCCAAGTGCAATGTGGGGAATGAAGTACCTTGTTTTGGCCCGAGAAGAACTCTCAAACTTTGTTGAGGGAAGAGTATTGAGGACCAAGGCCACGGAGAATGTATGCCGATTTATACTTGAAGATATTTTTAGTCGGTATGGGAGTATTGGCCGAATGAGAGCTGACAGAGGAGAGTTGAATGCTACGGAAGCCAAAGAATTTTTCAAGCGATATGGTGTGCAGTTGAAACTGACAACTGCTTACAATCCTGAGGCAAACGGCAAGATCGAGAGGGGACATCCTTCAATCATTCATGCTCTAGTCAAAGCTTGCAAAGGGAAGCCTAGTTCATGGCCAAAATTGCTACCGTTTGCACTATGGGCTGATAGAACAACACATAGTACGGTTACCGGTTACATGCCTGTAGAACTTATGTATGGGCAGAAACCTATCATGCCGGTGGAGAACGATATTCCCACATGGGTGTTTCTTTCATGGGAAGATGGCATCAGTAGGGAAAGACTGTTGGAACTTCGTATTCAGCAGTTGGCAAGATTGCCTGAGGACCTTGAGATAGCCTTGGAGAAGATGAAAACTGCTAGATTGGGCAACAAAGAACGCTTCGACAAAACACATCGATTGAGGAGAAAGAAGATCAGAGAGGGTGATTGGGTCCTTGTATTTGATAGTACATTGGAGCATCAACACAGCACGATACGGAAATTTGCAAAGAGATGGATTGGACCCTATGTAGTGATTAAAGTGCACCTCAATGGCACTTATTCACTTCGAGAGTTAGATGGAGTTCCTCTTCGTGTACCAGTGGCTGGAAAACGCATCAAAGTCTTTCGAAGGAGTGACAGGTTTCATCTTGAAGATTTAGAGGACATTCTCGATCCACAACAATTTGATGACACTGATCAACCTGAAGATGAAGATGAAGATTTAGAAGATGCAGTTCGGGACAACCAAGATAGTGAGGATGACTAAGTTTGGCACATACCAGAGGATGTGCAGGTTTAGAGAGGGTGAATGTCCTGATGGAAATTCTTCCATCATGTACATACAAGTATTAGTCTTTATATGTGTGGATTTTAATAAGTAAAGAGTTGGGATAAAAAGGTTTGGTCGTGGTGAGAACCACGGTTTGAGGATTTGGGCAAGTGTTAGCATGTAGGTGCTGCACCGCTCTTGTCACTGCTCAGGGGGGTAGGTAGCGGGTTGACTGGTATTTTTCCTGCCTCACTAGCGAGCCAAGCCGTGGGCCGCTCAACCACTCGACGGGCTCGATCGGGTTCGAACCCGGACTGGCGGCGGCCACTGACCACGACATTTCCAGCCAACCAAGTCCACGACTTGGCGATCAGGTTGTGCGAATCAACACCTTTATACGTCCGTTCCATCAGCTAACTTTCGATAAGTTTTTTTTTTTAATTTTTTTTTTTAGTTATTTTTTTTATTTTACTTATCTTGTTGGTTGGAAGGTCTAAATTTTTAGTCTTCCAATAAATAAAAGACTAGGGGATTTATGTGGTTGAAAGTGGAAAGGATAAGAAAGTAGCAAAGTACCTTGTGGGGTACTTTGGATAGGGTGACATGGGCTGGAGTACCCACGTCCACTTGAGGTGAAAAAGTTGGAAAAGATTTTTTTTAGTGTGTGTGTGTGTGTGTGCGGGTGAGAGAGGAAGGGTTTGGAGCAGAACTTTGACTGTGTGTAACTCGTTGAGCTTGAACGATATGGAATTGAAAATTTGTGATCTTGTTCCTTGTTTTGAGAGCTTTCTATACTCGTTTTAAATTTTGAATTCGGAGTTGTAGAGAAAAAGTTATTGAGGTTTTAATTCTGTAAAAACTCGAGGCCATCCATTGAGAGGCAGAGGTTTCGAGGAGCCACAACTTTTTCTGTAGTTCTCAATTTGATTTGAGATTTGGAGGGTGTATGCGTCTCTATCTTAGCTTTCTAGAAAGATATCACAATTGAAATTTGGAGTTGTGAGCAAGAAGTTATAGAGATCTGAATGAATAGGGGTAGGCAGAACTTTGATTGTCCATAACTTTCGGACAGTAGTTTAGATTGACTTGAAATTTGGAGGAGTGTTAGTTGTCTAAATTAGCTTTCCAGAGAGCTATTATACTTAGTATTTGAAGTTTTGAGTCATCTGTGTCACTTGTTTGAAGGTTACAGCCTTGGTGAAACTTTTCCATTGTGTTTTTGAACACTTCTTTTGAGTTTCTTAGTGTTTTTGAACACTTGAAGACTTTGGAGTTGAAGGATGGAGGAATTGAAGACTTGAGGCTTGAAGAGAAGAGAAGATGGAGACAAGTGTGTTGTAGCTTGTGGTCCGATTTCTTTTTTTGTGATTCCAAGCCAGCTTTGGAGGCTAGTTGTATTTCAATTCTGTTCTTGTAAACTCTGTTGCGGCGAAGTGGGGTTAATTGCCCACACGGTCGTGTTTATGTTGTTCCCACCGGTGAGGCACGTTTGCTGGTCACCGTGGGTTTGAATTTTAGGAGCCAATCTTTCGGACGGTTTCAGCTTGTGGTCTGGCC